>CM046433.1:72206087-72242012 GCA_025506505.1 Flaveria sonorensis | reverse complement strand
TATATATATATATATATATATGTAATGCTTAACCCATGGAAACTCACCAACTTTCAAAGTTGACCATTTATTTTTAACAATGTTTCAGGAAATGCACAAGGTTGATGATTATCTTTTGAAGCATGCTTACACCTAGGATTTGGACCTAGGAAAATAAATAAAATATCTTGAAACTTGGAAGTTGAACTTTGTTTATTTTTTTTTCGTTGACATATTTGTTGTAATATTTATTTCAACTTATGAATATTTAATTTACAATTTATGGTAGTGTTATGTGGTTGTGAACAATCTTAACCCTCACATCTCGACGTTTCCGCCGTTAAGGTTGGGGTGGTGACAGACTGGTATCAGCCCATAACTATAGGGATTTAGGTTATTAGAAATGGTGACCTAGACTATAGTTGATGCATGAACCTCATAAGAAAATCTTTATGATCTTGTAATATATTTTTGTGAATGCTACATAATGCTACTTGTTAGGGAGCCTCTTAATGTGCAACTTGATGCCTTTAGTTAGGATTGCCTATAATTGAGAAATTTGGTTGCCTTGTCTCTCCTAAAACTTATTCTTAATCCTTTATTCTCTCGACGATGAAATCTCTTAAACTTATTCTCGACGACACGTGGAACGTAAGCTTATATCGAAAGGTTCAAATCTTTAGACTTTATGTCTAATCTATGAAAATCTCATCAAGGTTTTAATTTCATGAACCTAAAGAAATATTGTGTGACACATAGACACCTGTATTCTGGATTTCCTGGCAAAAAGCCTTCGGGCTAAGGTAAGCATTTCGCATAAATCTCGTGGGACTAGTTATGCTTACCTGGGGATTTCTGGGATGAGTGATAAACTATGGTCAATATACACAAGTTTCTAAGGCAATTGGAGTTAACTCACCTTGACGTGTCAACGTTTCCAAATGGTAATGCGCAAAGTGGAATCATTCCATGTGTGTTTTACAAGTCTTGAAAATCTTTGTTTGATTTATTATTTTCTACCTCCAAATTTCTGTGACTAACTTATTTTGTATCCAGCATGTCTCGTCATCATGGAAAGCGTGGTAGCTCCGACCGCAAATTAGCCGCCATGATTACCCGTCAAATGGCTGCAGTCATTCCGACCATGGTTGCCGAATTGAGTAGCACCTTGATGACCAATGCTAGTAACAACACTAATGGCAATGGGCAAGGAGAGAATAGTAAAATCAAGGAAGAAACACCAAACCTGCACGTTAAGCACTTCAACTCATGCAAACCCACTAGCTTTAGTGGGAAGGAAGGAGCCACTGGACTTCTCGAGTGGTTTGAAAGCATGGATAACACCTTCATCAACTGTGAGTGTCCCGAGGCACTCAAAATCCGTTATGCCACAAGTGTTCTTCAACAAAGAGCACTTACATGGTGGAATAGTGAGAAGAGGAATCGTGGTGCTGATGCTGTGTTGGCACTAACTTGGGAAGAATTCAAGAACATTGCCATCCAAAGTTCTGCCCGAGAAGTGAGCTGCAAAAGCTGGAGGAGGAGTTTTGGAATCTCAAGCAAGATGGTGGAGATCATTTGGCCTATTCAACTAGGCATCACGAGTTGAGCATTCTTTTGCCTAACATGGTTGACACTGTTCCTAGGAACATTGAGAAGTTCATCAAGGGGGTGCCACCTCAAATCCAAGATGTTGTGGTGGGAAGTAGACCCACAACTTTGGAAGATGCCATTACCATCACCACTCAACTTACTGAAAACCATATTCGAGCGGGCACCTTGTCTGTCAAAGGGGCTAAAAAGACTGAAAAGGGGTCCCTGAAGCAGCTAAGGAGAGTAAGAATGAACCGTCTTACAACACAAGAAACGAAAGTTCACACCGGCGCGTAATTTCGCTGTGGCTACAACCCAAGGTACCTCAAAAGAAACCCGCTCCTGTTGCACCAGCACCTGCTGCTAGGCCTATGCTGGTCCTCTACCCTTATGTAATGTCTGGTATCATCATGCGGGTAATACCCCGTGCCGCATCTGTACACTGTGCGGTAAGTATGGACACTTGGTGGCTACTTGTCACCGTGCACCAAACAATGCCGCGTTAGTTGCTAATCGTGCTTGCTACAACTGTGGGGACCTGGTCATTTTAGCCCACAATGCCCTCGTCTTGCAGGTAACGTACCACAAGCCCGAGGACGTGCCTTCAACATCAATGCAAACCAAGCACAAGCAAACAACGATGTGGTGAATGGTATGTCAAATCCAACCCCAACTTTATGATCTAAGTTCTTTGTTGCTTTACCAGTATCGTTAACGTCTTTAAAACTGAACAGGTATGTTTCTTATTAATAATTCTTATGCCTACGTTCTATTTGACTCTGGAGCCGATAAGAGTTTTGTCTCGATAGAATTTGAGCCTATACTTGCTAAGCCACATACGAAAACTAGAAAGACCTCTTACTGTTGAAGTCGCCGATGGAGAACCCATCACCGTTGATGTCGTATTCATGATTGCATTTTGAGCCTAAACGAGCATGATTTCTTTATCGACCTTATTCCTATGAAACTTGGAAGCTTTGACGTTATCATTGGCATGGATTGGTTAGCCAAACATCATGCTGAAATTATTTGTTTCGAGAAGTGCATTCGAATTCCTTTGCCTTCGGGGGATACATTGAAAGTATTCGACAAAAAATCATCCAAAGGACTCAAACTCATGTCGTGTACTCAAGCCCGAAAATGTCTAAGCAAGAATTACATGGCTTTCTTGGCTTACGTGGTCAACACGAAAGTCAAAGGGAACGATCTTAAGGATGTCCCGATTGTACGAGACTTTCCTGGAGTGTTTCCCGATGACCTTAGCGTTTACCTCCCGTGCGTGAAGTCGAGTTTAAGATCGATTTAATTCCGGAGCGAACCCTGTGGCTAAGTCACCATATCGACTTGCACCGTCGGAAATGCAAGAGCTAGCTAGTCAACTTCCAAGAACTGTCCGACAAGGGCTTTATCCGTCCTAGCTCATCGCCTTGGGGTGCACCTGTTCTGTTCGTGAAGAAGAAGATGGATCATTTCGTATGTGCATAGATTATCGTGAGCTTAACAAACTTACCATCAAAAACCGCTACCCTCTTCCTCGATCGATGATCTTTTTGACCAACTTCAAGGAGCTGCTATTTTCTCAAAGATTGACTTACGTTCTGCTATCATCAATTACGAGTTCATGATGATGATATCCCAAAACTGCGTTCCGTACCCGATATGGACACTATGAGTTCATGGTTATGCCCTTTGGTTTAATGAATGCTCCTGCTGTCTTTATGGATCTCATGAATCGAGTATGCAAGCCGTATCTAGACAAGTTCGTGATTGTCTTTATTGATGACATACTTATCTACTCCAAGTCCAAAACCGATCACGAACATCACTTGCGACAAGTTCTTGAGCTATTGAAGAAAGAACAACTATACGCAAAGTTCTCAAAGTGCAAATTTTGGCTTGAGGAGGTTCAATTTCTGGGACACGTGGTGAATAGTCAGGAATTCATGTTGACCCTGCAAAGGTGGAAGCTGTGAAAATTGGTGTGTTTCCCACAACTCCAACCGAAGTTCGTTCTTTCCTTGGTCTTGCTGGCTATTATTGACGTTTCATTGCCAACTTCTCTCGAATCGCGAAACCGCTTACTTCCTTGACCCAAAAGAATAAACCATTCGAGTGGGGGTTTGAACAAGAGGAAGCCTTTGAAGCC
Source organism: Flaveria sonorensis (assembly GCA_025506505.1). Taxonomy (NCBI): domain Eukaryota; kingdom Viridiplantae; phylum Streptophyta; class Magnoliopsida; order Asterales; family Asteraceae; genus Flaveria; species Flaveria sonorensis. The sequence continues at coordinate 72,238,294 of CM046433.1, read as the reverse complement.
TTAAAGCACAAGTTGTGTAATGCTCCTATCTTGACCTTTCCGATGGAAACATGATTTCACCGTATATTGTGATGCATCTAAACAAGGCCTTGGTTGTGTTCTCTTGCAATGAGGAAAGGTCATAGCATATGCATCGAGACAATTGAAGGTCCATGAGGTGAATTATACGACACATGATCTTGAACTTGGTGCTGTGGTTTTTGCCTTAAATATTTGGAGGCATTACCTTTATGGGACGCAATGTATAGTCTACACCGATCACAAAAGCCTACAACACGTCTTCAATCAAAAGGATCTCAACATGAGACAACGATGTTGGGTTGAGTTGATTAGTGATTATGATTGTGACATTCGTTACCACCCTGGAAAGGCAAATGTCATAGCCGATGCACTAAGTCAAGATTCATAATAAGATGGTCTCGTTTCAAGAAATTCGCATCGACGACAATGGTTTGATACCTTGGGAGAATTTGATACTGAGATTCGTCTGGATGTTAACGAGACTACGGTGCTGCTGCAAAATTTGAGGATTGAGAATGACATCGAGACTTGTATCATGGAGGCTCAACAAGCGGTTCAAGAAGGGGAAAAATAGGAGAGGAATTGGAGTACAACCTTCGAGCTCAACTAGAAACGAAACCCAATGGGTTGATGTATTTCTTGAATCGAATTTGGGTTCAAAACCCTGATAACTTCGTACCTTTATCATGAATGAAGCTCATCAAACTCGTTACTCAATTCATCCTGGTTCCGATAAGATGTATATGGATCTGCGTGGTCAATACTGGTGGCCTGGAATGAAGAAAGACATAGCAACTTACGTAGCTAAGTGTCTTACGTGTACGAAGGTTAAAGCTGAACATTAACGTCCTAGTGGATTGCTTGAACAACCCGAGATTCCCATGTGGAATGGGAACACATATCCATGGACTTCATAACCAAACTACCTCGCACCTCTCGTGGTCATGATAGCATATGGGTGATCGTTGACCGATTGACCAAGTTGGCACATTTCATACCCATACGTGACACTTACAAAACGTCAAGGTTAGCTCGTATATACATTGATAGATTGTGAGTCGTCATGGCGTACCTTTGCATATTATCCGACCGAGACGCTCGTTTCACTTCGCACTTTGGTCGTCTATGCAAGAACTTTTGGGTACTCAATTGGATTTAAGCACGGCTTACCATCCTCAACGGACGGTCAAACGAGCGAACCATTCAAACCCTAGAGGATTTGCTACGTCTTTGTGTCCTTGACTTTGTGGTGACTGGGATACGCATTTACCTCTCACGGAATTTTCGTATAATAATAGTTACCACTCGAGTATCAAGATGGCACCTTTCGAAGCACTTTATGGTCGTAAATGTCGTTCCCGATCTCTGCTGGACTGACGTTGGTGAAAATTTCATCACTGGTCCTGAGCTCATACAAGAAACAACCGATAAAGTCTCCATGATTCGCAAGAACCTTGAAGTGGCTAGAAGTCGACAAAAGAGTTATGTCGATAAACGATGCAAGCCGTTGGAATTCCAAGTTGGGGATATGGTTCCTCTTAAAGTCTCACCATGGAAGGGAGTCGTTCGCTTTGGGAAGAAGGGTAAATTAGCTCCACGATTTGTAGGACCTTTCAAGATCCTGAAAAGGATTGGGAAAGTGGCTTATAAACTGGAACTACCTTCCGAACTTAGCAGGGTTCATCCTGTTCCCATGTCTCAAATTTGAGAAAATGTTTGGCTGATGAAATCTGCATGTCCCATTAGATGACATCCAGATCGACGAGTCATTACATTTTGTTGAGAAACCATTGAAGTCATGGACCGCATTATGAAGAAGACTAGGACCATTACTACCCAATCGTCAAGGTTCGTTGGGAGAATAAGCGTGGACCTGAGTTTACTTGGGAGCGTGAGGAGCATATGAAGAAGAAATACCCGTATCTGTTCGTTTAGTTTATTCTTAATTTGGGACGAAATTCTAAAAGTTGGGGAGACTGTAACCTTTCGTGTTTTCGTTAATTAATAGTTAACCCTGTTATGTTCTTGTAAGACCATTTAAGTCATTTAAGAAACTATATGGGTTGTTTATGAATTTTCTTTTATTGTGCATTAATTCATTAATTTAAGAGTTAATAATTTGTTTTTAATATAATAAATAATAATAATAGTCAAAATAAAATAAAATATAATAATAATAATAGAAATCATAAGTTATAAAAGTTAAATAATTAATAAGTTATAAATAGTTAAAACTTAAAGTTTAATTAGTTCAGGGGGCTTTATTGTCAATTTAGAAACTTAAAAATAAAGTTGTACTTAAAATAACAAGAATTGAAACTACAGGGACCAATTGTGTAAAATTCAAAAACCCAAACAAGATTTCCCCCAACCCCGTGATTCCGGCGAGGGCTCCGGCCAACTCCGTGAGACCCCAAACCATCGAAACCCTTCGAATCTTGATCCCAACCGTTCCAAATCGATTCGTGAACATGGTTCGAACTTAAACACACTTTAATTACGTTTAAACGCCGGTTACGAACACAATCGGTTTGAATAACCGAAGCTTTAATCATAGAACCGTTGATCATTGAACCTAATAATAATCTAATTAATTGCACCAAAATTGATCGTTAACTATTCCTAAACTTTCAATAAACATAATTCTATCTGAACACACGAAATCGTCTCATTCGATTCCTTCTTCATCGCGACCTGCAACCCAATCAAAACCCACCTTCCGAGCAACTTAAACTAAAATTGACAAAGGGCTTAGAGTTGTGAACATTCCCTGAAACTTCACACGAATTTAATTCGATATCATCGCCAATTGCGCTTCAATCGGATTCACCACAGTCGCGATTGTTCTTCATCTCGTTCTCATCGATTTAAACTTCCACGCAGGTAATTAGATATGCAGATACACTCGAATCACTTGGGGATTAAAAGCCCCAACGTTGATTTCATTATCTTAAACGAATGGATTTCAATTTGATCAAAATTGGTTCTAGGGTTTATGCGATTTGGGGGTTTTTTTCCAGCGATTGTGTTTATAAAATAAGGAGCCGGCTTCTAGCAGGCATAGGCTACCCAGCCTAACGGTAAACACAACTCCCCATAATTGTGAGGTCCCGGGTTCGAACCCGGGCACCCATATTTATTTTTTTAAAGCTTTTCTTAACAAATTTAAATACAGAAATATTTTAGTAATTATAAAATCATTTTTGTAAACTTTAATTATTTTTAAAGTCACCAAATTTTCTGCAAATTTATCAAATTTAATATTCATATACCCTTTTTAATAAAACAATATAACAAATATCATTTTTAGTTTATTTCTCGTAAAATGGACGTTAAATGATGGTTTAATTTAATAAATTATTATTGGTTCATCTACGTTAGTTTTAATTATTGTTTAAATCATGTTTACATCAAATGATTATAAAAAAAATCATTTAACTTTATATTTAAACTTTATTATAAATAATTTCCTTTCATTAAAATACTCAAATAGTATACTTCTCTATTATTTAAAAAAAAATATAAGTGAATCCATTTGTTAAATTTAATTATTTGTCAAAAGCCCCAAACTTCACTTGAAACCCTAGTTCACGTATGAATCGTTAAACTTATCTTTAGACTTAATCTTGGAATATATACGATTAGGTATCTTGTAAAAGGAATCCTTGGAGCACCACTTAATTACTTGTTATTACCTTTAACACCAACTTATATCATGTGAGTTTTCATGCCCCTCTTTTACTTTATTTCACACCTTTTTGGGTGAAACATGTTAACGTATAAACTTACCCTTGTAAACGTCTTGATACTTGTAAATGCACAAGCAATTCACCTTTACTTTTCATGGTTATTTGTAATATTGTGAGACTTATGATAGACATTATATGTTGACAATCATAACTATTGCTAGCCTGGCGACGTCATAGATCTATGGGCCTGACAAGCCTATTTGGTGCTAAAGCCGAGGTTATTGCCGGCTCCTGATGACGTATGCTTGTCGGCTCCTGATGACGTATGCTTGTTCATCATGGAACCAAGTACACTTAGCTAATCGTTATAACTTGTAAATGATATTCTTGGTCAAGGTTTGATTGTAGCTATATGTTATCTATAAACTTGCTTTATTCGTAACCATTGACATGAATTGCTACTTGTAAATATATATATATATATATATATATATATATAATATATATATATATTTATATAATATATATATATATATATATATATATAATATATATATATATATATATTATATATATATATATATATTATATATATATATGTATGCTTAACCCATGGAAACTCACCAACTTTCAAAGTTGACCCTTTATTTTAACATGTTTCAGGAATGCACAAGGTTGAATTATCTTTTGAAGCAAGCTTACACCTAGGATTTGGACCTAGGAAAATAAATAAAATATCTTGAAACTTGGAAGTTGAACTTTGTTTATTTTTTTTTTTTTCGTTGAGACATTGGTTGTAATGTTTATTTCAACTTATGAATATTATATTTACAATTTATGGTAGTGTATGTGTCTGTGAACAATCTTAACCCTCACATCTCGACGTTTCCACCGTTAAGGTTGGGGTGTGACAGATTTCATTAAATACTCAAACTTATACTTCTCTATTATTTTAACCAAAATATAAGTGATCCATTTGTTAATTTAATTATTTGTCAAAAAGCCCCAAACTCCACTGAACCCTAGTTCACGTATGAATCGTTAACTTATCTTTACTTATCTTGAAATATATCGTTTAGGTATCTTGTAAAATGAATCGTTGGAGCCCACTTATTACTTGTTATTACCTTTAACACCAACTTATATCATGTGAGTTTTCATGCCCCTCTTTTATTTTATTTCACACCTTTTGGGGTGAAACATGTTAACGTATAACTTCCCTGTTAAACGTCTTGATACTTGTTAATGCACAAGCATTCATCTTTACTTGTCATGGTTATTTGTAATATTGTGAACTTTATGAAGACATAATTTTGACAATCATTAACTATTGCTAGCCTGGCGACGTCATAGATCTATGGGCCTGACAAGCCTATTTGGTGCTAAAGCTGTGACATCCGGTAATTTTCCGTTACCAACTCCGTTTGTTCCGTTAAGTCTTGCATACACGTGTCGTGCGCACACACTAGTTGTCGTTGAACGTTGGTGACTTAACAATAATCATGTTTTAAATTTATGATAATTAAGTTAACAATGTGATTATTAAGTTATGCTTATGTGATTTAAATGTTAACTGTAATTTTATCGCGTAACGTGAAAACGTGTATATTTATTTCGTGTGTTTTGTGATAAATGGAAATTATGCATGATTGTTATTTGTGATTAATAATAATTATGTTTAGTAGTTAAAAACTATTTAAAACTATTCAAAAGCTTAATTTTATAAAATACAAATTATAAGGGTTAAAAGGGTAATTATGGGTTTTTATAAAAAATAAAAATCAAAACTCCAACCCTAATCCCCCCATCGGCCGCGACTTGCATCTCTCTCCCTCTCCTCTTCGAATTCAGCCCAAGAACAAACAATCATCTTCGGTTTTGGTCGATTTCAAGGCATAGAACACGTTGGAATCATCAATTTCAAGCCATTACACGTTTAAGGTTAGATTTTTGTATGTTTTTTTGATGTCTTCATCTTGGCCGAATGTTTCATGCGAAAACTGCAAATTGTGGTTGATTGATGTCTAATTGTTGATGTTAATGTGTTTGTTAGATAGATTACATGTTAATTAACGTCAAGTATGCAATAAAGGTTGGATTTTTACAAGTTTTATGGAAATTACATTAGGGCCGAAACCCTAATTCGAAACTTGCAATTGTGGATCGATTTGTTGATGTTAGTTAGTGTTATTATGTTAGTTGGATTGTATATATGCTAGTTAACGTCGATTATGCAAGAAAGCTATGATTTTGATACATTGTTCATAGGTTACTAATAATAGTAACTTTATTTTGCATGAATTGATGATTGGATGATGTATGAATGTTATGGATGTGTTTGTGATGATGATTAGATGCTAGGTTGATGATATGAACAATTGAAAATCAAGAAGATGTGTTATAGTTCATACATTGCTAAAATAGTAACTTTTGGTGTTGAATGTTGATGAATCATGATGATTAGTGTTGTTGATCATGTTTAGATGTTGTCATGGACTTGAATTGGTATATAATTGATGAATTCATGAATGTAGTGTGAGTTTGATGAATTTGGGATGAACTTTCCCAAAGGGAAACTTTATTTGTGCAAATCCTTGAATTGGATGATTTGAGCATGTTTGGGATATTAGGATCATGCTAGTGTATTCATGGATGATTTCTAAGGTAACTAAATGTGTTGTTTGTGTTGTAAGAATGTTTAGTTGGATGTTATCTGATTTGGCCTGTTGTGGGAATTCATGGTAATGGGTTTGGTCATAGGGATGTTAGGTATTGTTGGGTTGTATGGTGATCATGTATGATATGCTGTTGTGGTTGTATTAACGAGTTATCACCTATAATGTCACCAACGGGTCAAACGGGTCAACTGGGTCAAATGTGTCTTGTCTTTCTAAAACCTTGAGTCTCTTGGTTTGTAGAACACTTAGGGTTTCATGTTGATTCTGTGTACATGTACTTATGTACTCTTGTGTTCTAGGTGACCTTTGAAGGTTGTCTTTCCCTCTTTCTTTCAAGTTAAGCTCTAGTTAATTCTTGCGCGCATCAGGTGAGTTCTTGCCCCACTTTTTACATAATCTCTTTTGGGGGGAAGATACTGTTGATCACAACGCTTTTATATATGAGTGTGTATAATATTGATATAGTGCTGTTTACCATGGAAAGTCCTCACACTTTCGGATTGTTAATATTGAATAGCGGGGAAATCTTGGGTAGTACTACTGGGTCTGACGAGCCCACCTGTGCGACTCGAGGTCAAACGGGTGCAATTTTGTCCTAACACATATTCGTCACGACACGGTAAGTCGTGACGGGAGGCAACAAACGTAACACAGTCAGCTTCGATCGCGAAATCATATAATAATATTTTTATGTTAATAGACTAGCTATCTATTGCAATACACTACTTATGCTTGGAAACTGTTGATTGGTTTATATTTTAATGCAAACTCTTGAACTCACCAACCATGTGTTGACTTGTTTAGTATGCTATTCTCAGGTTAAGGTTGCCAGTTGCCTAGGAGCACGCCACCAGCATCGTGAGTTGTCTACTGTTTGTTTACAAATTTGGGTTTATTTTCCTAATAAACATTTGTGTTTGGGGCGCGTATGTTTTGCGCATTCTCTTACATACTACTTGTTTTGGGTTTCTAGTTTTAAAACGCTTCCGCAGTATTTTAAACGTTAACTCTGGTTTTGTTTATTTATCATATAGAGTCGTTCTTGGTAACTAATGACTGAGATCCTGGTATGTCACGCGCCTCGCGGTAAAACCCCGCTCGCGGATTTTGAGGGTGTGACAGATTGGTATCAGAGCCATTGGTTATAGGGAACTAGGTTGCATACACACTAGACTATAACCGCACAGTTGTTAGTTACTTATCGCTTACTCTCCTTACTGTATACTCATTGGCATACGCAACACGTACTTTGCAGCATGGCATCGTCTCCAGAAATTTAGGCAAGAGACCTGCACGATCTGAGTCACCTCCTACTTCTCCCGTACCGGATAGGGGATTTAACTGGCCTCGACATCCTATCCTCCTAGCGAGATAGACTGGGATCAGCCTTTCAACCTCCTGAGCTCGATCCTCCGCGTAACTGGGATTTTACCCCACTTACATAAACCGTATGGCTTATAGAGAGCGCGTACCACCAGTAGCACCTACACGACCTAGGACTAGGTCATCAACCGCCTCTACTTTGCCTACACTTCCTACTTGAGCATCCCTCTGGAGCAGGCATTTGCAGCTTTGGTAGCCACACTGGACACAGAGCGACAGCGAATTAGAGGACTCACTGATGAGAACTCTGCATTACGATCTGAGATGCGTCAGCTGCGTTACCAGGTAGATACGCTTCAGGAGCGACTTTCGATGGCCATTGGTGGACATCATACGCTGGCAGGCAACGTGGTAGCACTTAGTGGGCGCATGGACGCACAAGATCACCATAACATAGTGATCGATGAAGGTTTGCTGATTAGAGGCACAACTAGCAGCACTTCAGGTTGTTGAAGCCCCTGCACCTTTGGGGAAGACCCTAATGAGGAAGAACCAGAAGAAGATCCGGAGGAAAATGGATGAAGTCCAGAAGTGGAGGCTTTCTGGCAATTAAAGATGGAAGGAATCTGAGATCGAGGTTTACACCATGAGGTCTCACGATTTGGCAACGCTTTGCCCAGGCATGATCAATCCGCCGATCAAATGAATTGAGCTTTATCAGCGTGGCTTGGTTCCGGAGATACAAAGCATGGTGACTGTTGTGAACCTCACCACTATCCAGCAGGTTATTCGATTGGCTCACAAGCTTACTGACCAAGCAGTGGAGCAGGGAAAGCTACCCAAATAGTGCGCTATGGCAAGCGTGCCTGACAATAAATGCAACTGGGACAACTCTGGCAATAAGGGATCTTTGTCAAACAACCAATCTCAGCAACATCAGCAGCAACAAAGCACACTCAGCAGCATCAGTATCCACAGCAACAAAGGAGGTTTGATAACAACCGAAATTCCAATCAGCCATCCTCGGCATCGCAGGGACAAGGAGGCTATGTGGGGAAAAGTCCTAAGTGCAATCGATGCAACTACCATCACACCGGCAGGTGTGACAACTTCCGATGCCAACGCTGTGGTAAAGTTGGGCATGCGGCCAAAGACTGCGGGGTGAACTGATGAAGAAGCTCAACAATCACAAGAAACTCCGAAAGGTTGTTTTGAGTGCGGAAAAGAAGGCCATTACAACGCAACTGTCCCCAGCTTAAGAGGAATGGTAATGGCAACAACAAAATGGGAACAACAACAATAATAACAATGGCAACAACAATAACAACAACAATGGTAATGGCAACAACAATGGTGGAAACAACAATGGAGCCAAAGGAAGAGCCTTCGTCATTGGCTCAGGTGAGGCTCTAAACGATCCTACAACAGTAACTGGTAAATTTTCGGTTAATGGTTGTTTTGCTACTGTATTATTCGATACGGAGCCGATAGAAGTTTCGTGTCCACTAGGTTCTGTAGTCTTTTAAGTGATATGCCCTCAGCCTTAGAATCTAAATACACCGTGGAGTTAGCTAACGGCACACAGATTCACGTAACGCATATTCTTAGAGACTGCAAGATAGAGCTTGCTGGTCATACATTCCATAGATCTCATGCCTGTTACGTTAGGAAGCTTTGATGTGGTAGTAGGCATGGATTGGCTTTCCGATAAACAAGCAGAAGTCATATGCCACGAGAAGATCATACGGATTCCCTTGGTGAAGAAGTCCTTACGGTCAGAGGTGATAGGAGTGGTGCGGTGATAGGCATCATCTCGTTTATGAAGGCACAAAAGTTGTTACGAAAGGGTCGACTAGCCATATTAGCACTCGTCATAGATAAACAGACTGAGGAAAAGAAGATAGAGGATATCCCCATAGTTCGTGAGTTTCTCGAGGTGTTTCCGGAAGACCTTCCTGGATTACCGCCTCATCGTCAAGTTGAATTTCAGATTGAGTTGACTCCAGGAGCCGCTCCAATTGCGAGAGCACCGTACCGATTAGCTCCGAACGAACTGCAGGAATTATCCGCTCAACTACAAGAGTTGTTGGATAGGGTTCATCCGACCGAGTTCGTCGCCCTGGGGAGCGCCAGTTCTATTTGTGAAGAAGAAGGATGGTACATTTCGAATGTGCATTGACTATAGGGAACTGAACAAGGTTACTATCAAAATAGATATCCGTTACCTCGTATCGATGATTTGTTTGATCAACTACAAGGATCAAGCTATTACTCTAAGATTGATCTGAGGTCTGGGTATCATCAGCTGAGAGTTCGAGAAGAGGACATCTCGAAGACTGCTTTCCGTACACGATATGGTACCTATGAATTTTTGGTCATGCCATTTGGGTTGACGAATGCACCAGCAGTATTCATGGACCTCATGAATCGCGTGTGCAAACCCTATCTTGATCAGTTTGTTATCGTCTTTATTGATGACATACTGATATACTCAAGGACCGAGGAAGAACATGGAGAGCACTTACGTCTGATCTTGGAATTACTTAGAGAGGAACAACTGTATGCAAAGTTTTCTAAGTGTGATTTCTGGATACGTGAGGTACAATTCTTGGGTCATATTGTCAACGAGAAGGGAATACATGTTGATCCTGCTAAGATTGAAGCGATAAAGAATTGGTCTATTCCTAAGACCCCAAGTGAGATACGACAATTCCTTGGATTAGCGGGATATTATCGACGATTCATTGAAGGATTCTCTAAGATTGCACAACCTCTCACAGCCTTGACTCACAAGGAACGACGTACAAATGGGGTGAGAGTCAGGAATCTGCTTTTCAGTTGCTGAAACATAAATTGTGTAGCGCACCAATATTAGCGTTACAGGATGGTAGTGACGACTTCGTAGTCTACTGCGATGCGTCTATTCAAGGACTTGGATGCGTCCTGATGCAGCGGGATAAAGTGATAGCTTACGCCTCTAGACAATTGAAGATTCATGAGAAGAACTATACCACCCATGACTTGGAACTGGGTGCGGTAGTTTTTGCCTTAAAGATCTGGAGACATTACTTGTACGGTACCAAATGCACCATCTACACCGATCACAAGAGTCTTCAGCACATCTTTGAGCAAAAAGAGTTGAACATGAGACAGACGCTGGGTGGAATTGTTAAACGACTATGATTGTGCTATTAAGTACCACCCGGGGAAAGCAAATGTAGTTGCTGATGCGTTGAGTAGAAAAGAGACTGCTAAACCTCGACGTGTGCGAGCTCTGCAACTAACGATTAGTACACAATTACCTGAACAAATCCGTGATGCTCAAACTGAAGCTCTGAAGGTAGAAAACATGAGTTTAGAGGGGTTACGAGGAATGGAAAGCAATTAGAAGTAAAAGCGGATGGGATTCGTTACTTCATGGATAGACTATGGGTACCTCTACATGGAAATCTGAGAGATTTGGTCATGAGTGAGGCTCATAAGTCCAAGTATTCTATACATCCTGGATCTGACAAGATGTACCACGATTTGAAGGCGCACTATTGGTGGCCTAACATGAAAGCAGATGTAGCTACTTATGTGAGTAAGTGTCTGACCTGCTCGAAGGTTAAAGTGGAGTATCAGAAACCATCTGGTCTGCTACAACAACCCGAGATCCCTATGTGGAAGTGGGATCAAATATCAATGGAGTTTATTACTAAGTTACCTCGCACTTCTACGGGTTGTGATACAATATGGGTTATCGTGGATCGATTAACAAAATCTGCTCATTTCCTAGCGATAAAGGAAACAGATAAGATGGAGAAGTTAACCCGACTTTATCTGAAGGAGATCGTTTCGAGGCATGGAGTACCGATCTCAATTATTTCTGATCGCGATTCTCGTTTCACATCACACTTCTGGCAGTCGTTGCAGAAAGCTTTAGGTACACGATTGGATATGAGTACTGCTTATCATCCACAGACTGATGGTCAAAGCGAGCGTACTATACAGACTTTGGAGGACATGTTACGTGCTTGTGTGATTGACTACGGGAATAACTGGGAAGTTCACCTACCATTGGTGGAATTTTCTTACAACAACAGTTATCACACTAGCATAAAGGCAGCACCTTTTGAAGCTTTATATGGGAGAAAGTGTAGATCGCCAGTTTGCTGGGCTGAAATTGGTGATAGTCAATTAACGGGTCCCGAGTTAGTACACGAGACAACTGAGAAGATTGTTCAGATAAGAAACCGCATGGCCGCAGCGCGAGACAGACAGAAAAGCTATGCTGACAAACGACGAAAACCTTTGGAATTTCAGATAGGTGACAAAGTTTTGTTGAAAGTCTCACCGTGGAAAGGCGTAGTTCGGTTTGGTAAGCGAGGAAAGCTAAATCCGAGATACGTTGGACCATTTGAGATAGTGGAAAGAATGGTCCAGTAGCTTATCGACTAGCCTTACCTGATTCATTGAGTGGAATCCATGATGTATTCCGTGTTTCAAACCTAAAGAAATGTTTAACGGATGAAACGATGGTCGTACCACTGGAAGAAGTTCAAGTAGATGAACAATTACGTTTCATTGAGGAACCTGTCGAAGTGATGGATCGTGAGGTGAAAACGCTTAAGCAAAGCAAGATACCCATGTCAAAGTTCGTTGGAACTCAAGACGTGGACCAGAATTCACGTGGGAACGTGAAGACCAAATGAAGCTTAAGTACCCTCAGCTATTCGAAAGGACGATGCCAGCCGGCGAAGGTACTGATTAAACTTCGGGACGAAATTTTCTTTCAACATGGGGATGATGTGACAACTCATCCAAAACTCACACGATTTTGATTTCCTTGTGCCAATGTAGTAGACCAGTAATGGAACACTCACCATGTAACGCAATTTTCGGGACGAAAATTCTTTCAACATGGGGATAATGTGACATCCGGTAATTTTCCGTTACCAAACTCCGTTTGTTCCGTTAAGTCTTGCATACACGTGTCGAGCACACACACTAGTTGTCGTTGAACGTTGGTGACTTAACAATAACCAGTAATGTTAAATTGATGATAATTAAGTTAACAATGTGATTATTAAGTTATGCTTATGTGATTTGAATGTTAACTGTAATTTTATCGCGTAACGTGAAACGTGCATATTTATTTCGTGTGTTTTGTGATAAATGGGAATTATGCATGATTTTTATTTGTGATTAATATAATTGTGTTTAGTAGTTAAAAACTATTCAAAAACTATTCAAAAACCTTAATTTTTATAAAATACAAATTATAAGGGTTAAAAGGGTAATTATGGGTTATTTAATAAAATAAAAATCAAAACTCCAACCCTAATCCCACCCATCGGCCGCGACTTGCATCCTCTCTCCCTCTCCTCTTCGAATTCAGCCCAAGAACAAACAATCATCTTCGGTTTTGGTCGATTTCAAGGCATAGAACACGTTGGAATCATCAATTGCAAGCCATTACACGTTTAAAGGTTAGATTTTTGTATGTTTTTGATGAGTCTTCATGTTGGCCGAATGTTTCATGCGAAAACTGCAATTGGTGATTGATTGATGCCTAATTGTTGATGTTAATGTGTTTGTTAGATAGATTACATGTTAATTAACGTCAAGTATGCAATAAAGGTTGGATTTTTACAAGTTCTTATGGAAATTACATTAGGGCTGAAACCCTAATTCGAAACTTGCAATTGTGGATCGATTTGTTGATGTTGGTTAGTGTTATTATGTTAGTTGGATTGTATATATGCTAGTTAACGTCGATTATGCAAGAAAGCTATGATTTTGATACATTGTTCATAGGTTACTAATAATAGTAACTTTATTTTGCATGAATTGATGATTGGATGATGTATGAATGTTATGGATGTGTTTGTGATGATGATTAGATGCTAGGTTGATGATATGAACAATTGAAAATCAAGAAGATGTGTTATAGTTCATACATTGCTAAAAATAGTAACTTTGGTGTTGAATGTTGATGAATCATGATGATAAGTGTTGTTGATCATGTTTAGATGTTGTCATGGACTTGAATTGGTATATAATTGATGAATTCATGAATGTAGTGTGAGTTTGATGAATTTGGGATGAACTTTCCCAAAAGGGAAACTTTATTTGTGCAAATCCTTGAATTGGATGATTTGAGCATGTTTGGGATATTATGATCATGCTAGTGTATTCATGGATGATTTCTAAGGTAACTAAATGTGTTGTTTGTGTTGTAAGGATGTTTAGTTGGATAGTTATCTGATTTGGCCTGTTTGTGGGAATTCATGGTAATGGGTCATATGGGTATGTTAGGACTATTGTTGGGTTGTATGTTGATCATGTATGATATGCTGTTGTGTTAGTATTAACGAGTTATCACCTATAATGTCACCAACGGGTCAAACGGGTCAACTGGGTCAAATGTGTCTTGTCTTTCTAAAACCTTGAGTCTCTTGGTTTGTAGAACACTTAGGGTTTCATGTTGATTCTGTGTACATGTACTTATGTACTCTTGTGTTCTAGGTGACCTTTGAAGGTTGTCTTTCCCTCTTTCTTTCAAGTTAAGCTCTAGGTTAATTCTTGCGCGCATCAGGTGAGTTCTTGCCCCACTTATTTTACATAATCTCTTTTGGGGGAGATAGCATACTGTTGATCACAAACGCTTTTATATATGAGTGTGTATAATATTGATATAGTGCTGTTTACCATGGAAAGTCCTCACACTTTCGGATTGTTAATATTGAATAACGGGGAAATCTTGGGTAGTACTACTGGGTCTGACGAGCCCCACCTGTGCGACTCGAGGTCAAACGGGTGCAATTTTGTCCTAACACATATTCGTCACGACACGGTAAGTCGTGACGGGAGGCAACAAACGTAACACAGTCAGCTTCGATCGCGAAATCACTATGATTAATATTTTTATGTTAATAGACTAGCTATCTATTGCAATACACTACTTATGCTCTGGAAACTGTTGATTGGTTTATATTTTAACGCAAACTCTTGAACTCACCAACCATGTGTTGACTTGTTTAGTATGCTATTCTCAGGTTAAGGTTGCCAGTTGCCTAGGAGCACGCACACCAGCATCGTTGAGTTGTCTACATTGTTTGTTTACACATTTGGGTTTATTTTCCTATTAAACATTTGTGTTTGGGGCGCGTATGTTTTGCGCATTCTCTTTACATACTACTTGTTTTGAGTTTTCTAGTTTTAAAAACGCTTCCACAGTATTTTAAACGTTAACTCTGGTTTTGTTTATTTATCATATAGAGTCGTTCTTGGTAACTAATGACTGAGATCCTGGTATGTCACGCGCCTCGCGGTAAAACTCCGCTCGCGGATTTTGAGGGTGTGACACTTCCCCACTGGGTGAAGTATCATGCTTTCTTTCCAAAGCCAATGGTGATGAGTCAACTCTTTGGCATAAAAGAATGTGCCATGTTAATTTTAAAACCATGAACAATTGGTTAAAATAATTTGGTACATGGTATGCCTAAAAAGGATTTTTTCTGTAAAGACAACTGTATTGCTTGCCTGAAAGGAAAACAACACAAGGCCACTCACAAATCCAAAGAAGTTAACTCTATCACCACTCCATTACACTTATTGCACATGGATCTTTTTGGTCCCACAAGTATAATGAGCATTGGAAGGAAATCATACTGCCTTGTGATTGTTAATGATTTTACAAGATTCACTTGGGTATTCTTTTTAAGAATTAAAGATGAAACAGCTGAAACTTTAAGATCTTTTATTCTTAAAATTGAAAATCAAAAGGATCACAAGGTGAAAATCATTAGAAGTGATCAAGGGACTAAGTTTAAAAATCAAGTTCTTCACTCATTCTGTAACTCAAAAGGGATTGCCAAACAATATGGTTCTCCTAGAACTCCTCAACAGAATGGTATTGCTGAGAGGAGAAACAGGACACTTATTGAGGCTGTAAGAATAATGTTAGCTGATTCAAAGCTGCCTCTAACTTTCTAGGCAGAGGCAGTCAGCACGGCATGTTATGTGCAAAACAGAGTTCTCATTGTTAAGCCTCATGGGAAGACCCCTTATGAGCTATGGAACAAGAGGCCATAGTTCATTGGCTTTCTTAGGTCCTTTGGCAGCAGGTGTACCATACTCAACACAAAGGACAATTTAGCAAAATTTACTGAAATGTTGGATGATGCTATCTTTGTTGGATATTCCTCCACCTCTATTGCTTATAGAGTGTATAATATAAAAACTCAATAATTTGAGGAATCATCCAACATTATTGTTAATGTGCACACTCCTTGTGTTAAAGGGAATGGACCTGAATATATTTTTGATTTAAAATTGTTTCCAAACTATTCTAAACCATCTTGTGAGAATGTTCAGCTGGAACAGTGTTTCCAAACTATTCTAAACCATCTTGTGAGAATGTTTAGCTGGAACAGGAACTCAAAGTGACCCATATGAAGATCAATTGTTTGAGCTACCCAGACCTATTTCCAGTTCTCCAAGAAGAAATAAAGAACAAGCTCCTACTGCTGAAAGTCCTGAAAGCATGACTATCTTAGGAAACAAAAGAGCTTTAACAAATTGTCAGCTCACTGAGCCTCAAGCACTCAACACCAAGCTAATGAAGACAGTGACATGGAGGAACATGCAACTATTAATGCTGCTTCATAGCATACTGCCATTGATGATGTCACTCATTCATTCCATCAGTCCTCATTGAATGAATGTGAGACATCAGCTGGAGAAGGTGTTCGAAGTTCTGAGCAAAAATTATCAAACCTAGACCTATCTATGCAAATAGATGTAATTCTTAGGCTCAGGATACACAACACTCATCTAGCTAAAAACATCATTAGGGATGTATCAGAAGGTGTGAGAACAAGAAGTCAGACCCACAATAGGAATGTATGCTTGTATTCATGCTTTCTCTCTCAAATGGAACCAAAGAAGGTTGAAGAAGACCTCAAGGACAACAATTGGATTGAAGCTATGCAATAGAAATTGCTTCAATTCAAGAGGCAAAAGGTATGGAACCTATGTCCTTTGCCACCTGGTCAAGTCCCTATTGGCACCAAGTGGGTGTTTAGAAACAAAAAAGATGATAGAGGTTTTATCATCAAGAATAAATCAAGACTTGTTGTTCAAGGATACACACAGAAAGAAGGCATAAATTACACTAACGTCTTTTCACCTGTTGCAAGACTTGAAGCTATGCGAATCTTCCTTGCTTTTGCAGCATCCAAGAACTTCACAGTCTATCAACTTGATGTCAAATATGTATTTTTGTATGGGAATATAAACATAGAAGTCTATGTGTGTCAGCCACCTGGATTTGAAGACCCAAAGCATCCCAACTATGTATGCAAACTGGATAAAACTCTTTATGGGCTGCATCAAGCACCTACGCTGTGGTATGAGACTTTGTCTCAGTTTCTCCTAAAAAATGGCTACACCAGAGTCACCATAGACAAGACATTGTTCATAAAGAAATCTGGGAAGGACATGCTGCTTGTTCAAGTCTATGTCGATGACATCATATTTGGTTCCTCAAATGAACAAATGTGCAAAGACTTTGAAAGCATCATGAGAAAGAAATTTGAGATGAGCTCTATAGGAAAGTTGGATTTCTTTCTTGGGATTCAAGCGAAGCAAATGGAAGAAGGATTCTTTATCAACCAGTCTAAGTATGTCAAGGACATCTTAGAAAGATTTAAGATGAAAGATTGTAAGACAGCTAAGACACCTATACCCAGAAATCATAATCTATGTCCTGATTCTGAGGGGAAGGATACTGATCAGCATTAGTATAGGACAATTATTGGATCTCTGATGTATCTCACAGTTAGTAGACCTGATATCATGTTTGTAACTTGCATCTGTGCAAGATATCAGGCTGCTCCCAAGGTGTCTCATCTTATTGCCGTCAAAAGGATTCTTAGATACCTCAAAGGAGCTCCCAAACTAGGTCTCTGGTATCCTAAGAATAAGGATTTCAGTCTCTATGGGTACTCTGATAGTGATTATGATGGCTGTAACATTAGCAAGAAATCCACATAAGAAGGATGTCAAGTTCTTGGCGGAAGGATTATTTCCTGGCAATACAAGAAGCAATCATTTGTCTCTACATCAACTGCTGAAGCTGAATACATTGCTACTGCGAGCTATTGTGCTCAACTGCTATGGATTCAAAATCAGATGTCAGACTATGGATTCAACTTCATGAATACTCCTATCCATATAGACAACACGAGAGCTATTTCCATGACTGAAAATCCAGTCAAGCACTCCAAGAGAAAGCACATTGACATCAGGTATCATTTCATTCGAGATATCATGAGAAACACTTGATTAAACTAGTAAAAGTTAATTCAAATAAACAATATGCTGACTTGTTCACCAAAGCCTTTGATGAACAAAGATTTAAATACTTAATCACAGCTATTGGGATGATTAACATTGACTAGTTTATTTATTTTGAAAACCTTTTTAAAATGTGTCATCTTTATGTTGTCTAATTACAATCTAAGCCTTGTTACTAAAGTTTTTCTTTTAAGTGGAAGTTCTTCCGAAAAGAAATTTACTCTCGAAAGATATCTTTATATCATCCGAAGGTAAATTCCTTTACTTTAGTACTCTCTTATGAAGAGTTCTTACCCTCGGAATAAAATTTGATCATAGATCATATTTATTTCCAAAGGCTATTAACTTCCTCTCGGAAGAAGTCTTTTCTCTCGGAAGCAACTTTTCCTTCGGAAGAAAACTTTTACTGTGTAACGAAAACATTTGGGCCCCACTGTGTAAAGATTAAGATCTTTTCGGAATATTTTAAATTATCTACCTTACCGCCGTACTCAAGTACACACCCAAACTATCTTTTCACCTTATCGGCATGGTCTTTTACCCCCTATTTAAAACTTCCGACTCTCTTTCTTTACCCTTTTTACCACTATTGAAACCTAATACTTCCATTACTGTCTACACTCTCTCTCAAATTCCTTCAATCCAACCATACTTTCTTACAATGGCTCTCAATCCTCAACATAAACAAGGCGCCACCCTTGATTCCTCTAAGGTAGCTGACTTTGCCCCCATCATCGATTTTTTGTTCCACTCCACATACTTTACCAGCCTCACTGTAAACCCCACCATATATTCTAATCACATGATCGAATTTTGGGCAAACGGTCATTGTGAAACTCTAAATGATGAGAGGGTCATCAGGTCGAGAATCAGCGGATAAGAGATCATCATTTTTAATCTACCATCAGGGAGCATTTGGAGATTCATGATGAAGGCGCCCCAAGTGAATTCCATAAATCTAAGTTAGCAAACACATACACTTAGACGGGATATGGTGGTGATGTGCACAAGTCCACTGTCTACAAGTTTAATTTCTCTTATAACTGGAAATTCTTGTTGCACATCGTTCTACACTACCTATCCAACAAAGCAGGGGGTTGGGATCAAATCCCATTTGATCTGGGATGTCTAGTCCATGGAATGGTAAAAAGGCCTCCGCTTTAACTATTCAAGGTTTGTGCTGAACAATTTACGAGGAAATCTTACCGGGATTCATTTTTCATGTATCCCCGGTTTATTCAGCATATCATAAACTGTAAGCTGGACCAGAGCAGACTACAACATGAAGACACTCTTATGGTCCCACACATGAGGCTGGGTATCTTCAAGACCTTGAAGAAGGTGTCCACCAATTTCACAGGGAGATTCACTGATCTTCTCCCAGGTATGCTTGAGCCAACGGCTCCTGGTGACATCCCTGCATGCCCAGCAGGCGATGAACCCACACCAGACCTCTTCACTCAAATTCCAACTACTTCATCCCACCCAATAAAATTTACATACACCAGATGCACAAGCGAACCCCTAATAAATCTACTCTGATTGATCAGGTCCCCACTGTTCACACCAAAAAGGCTCGAGTGGAACTCAGGGCTCCCACTCAGCTTCCTCCACCATCGACCTTAATGTCAGTGTTGAGTCTCCTCAGTCTCAACCTGAAGAGCCCAAAACCCAAGCCATTAGCACTCAGTGTGAGTCCCAACACTCCCCTGAGCAACCAAAAAGGGACAGCCATAACATTGGCACATCTGCTATTGCAGAAGAGCCATTAGGTGCTGACCAAGGTCCCGGGTCATTAGAATTAACCTCTCTATCCTTCGCTGACATTTTGATCCAAACTAATGAGGATATTATGTTCCGTCAGGGCCATGATATTGATCTACAATACCTCTCTCAAGATCAACTGATCCCCAGGGAACTTCTAATATCTAACCAACATCAGTTCAGCCAAACTAAGGTGAGTCCAACTAGTGTGGAGGTGACTCATGTAGACTCAGCCGCCACTACTGAGAGTGTCTCACTGGCCTCTCAAGAAAGTGGTGAAGTCAGTGAGACTGAGTCTACGAAAACCTTGCCAATTGATGTTTCTGAAAAGGACATCAGTAGGGAAGGGTATCCAGGGCACCGAGAAACCATAACTGGTGGTGATGATGAACATGCCAGGCATGTTATTTAATTTCCCTATGATTCTTCAAAAGAAGATGAGGGTAGACTGCAACTCATTATCAAAGACCTGATTTTAAAGTCTCAAACCTTGAATCAAAGGTTAAGACTTTAGAGGATAGGTCTGCTACTCAGCAACTTGAGATTGAATATCTCAAGGCTAAACTAGCTAAGACACAGATTGAAAAGTCTGTCAGGCACGTACCTATCCAGGTTTCTTTAAGTTCTTCCTCCAGCTCATCTACTTCTCAAGATGATGCTACCAAAAAGGAGGAGAATGTACAGAAACAACATCATGAGGAACCCACTTACCCAATAGCAACAACTTCTCCTAATGCCTTATCTATCTTTTACCCCCAACAACATCACCCTACAATAGTCTTCCCTCAACCAGCTCCCATTACCTTTCAAGTGGACCAAAGGATGCTCATAGATCTCAATAGGTTTCTAACCAAATTTCTGTTGAACTCCTCCATTGAACAGCCCTCCACTGATCTAGCTATCACCTACTTTGGAGCTGAAGAGCTTCAAAGGCTAAATGCATCAGCTACCTCTAAAGAGGAAGCTGGTCAACCTAAGGTCTCTACTGAACCCAAGATTAACTTCGAAGGGGATGTACAGAGTGATGGCCCAGCAACTGATTTGGATGGGATAGGTGATACAGTTCCAGTTACTTTCGAGGCAGAAATCCAAGTTGCCGAAGGAATAATTGGACTGTCTTCATTGTCCAGTGATTTGTTCATCATAGAGGCAATCCTTGAACTAGCCTCTGAGATCAACAGTGAGGACTTCCTTACAACCCCTCTCTTACAAGAACCACTACTTAAAACACCCTCATTCTAACCTGAATCTTCTGAACCTGAGTTCCCAAAGGCTGAATCTTCCTTTGATCCTAAAGGGAAGAGAAAGCTTACTACTGAGGAGGTACTAGAAGAGGAAAGATTGGAGAAGCTAAAGAAGAAAGGTAGACTTGATACTAGAAAGTTGTTGGCTGCAAGTAGCAAAGAGCAACAGCCGCCCAAGCAAGTCTCAACAATAAAAGGAGGGTGGAAATCATTGATAGGCTCATCAGCCTGGGAGCAGCCAACAAAGAAACTCTTCTACTCCCAACTGATGAGCTTGTGAAACTAGAAAAGGCAACCTTGTTGAACAAAGAAAAGGAAGAAGCAGCAAGGTTGGCCATAGAGGAGGAAAGAAGGAAGAAGAAGGAAGAAGCCATGGAAAGGGAGAGGATGGAAAGAATAGCCTTTCTTTGTAATAGAGGCTATTCTCAAGAGGAGCTGGCACCTCACCAAAATGACATGATCTTGTTTCTGTTTTGCAAAGAACAAGATCTAATCAACAAGGAGTGGAAGAAGGCTGCTAGGGAGAAGTTAAGAGAGAAGAGAAAGAAAGAGGTAGAGGAGAACTTGCGGCTGCCAAAAAGGAGGGAGACAAGGATTGGATGAAATCCTATCTTCGAGCTCACGGCTTCTCAGGCAGGCAAGTGGGTCCCATGTCGATTGAGACCCTACAGCGACATGTCAGCGATATCAAAGCTGACATTCGCTGAGGAAGAAGGCAAGAGGTTGCTCAAACTCCTAGTGTTTAGAGGATGGCACCCAAACCAACACCCAAACCACTACCCAAAACACAACCTACACCTTCTCCCTTCCCCATCAAAACAGAACCTTTTACCCCTGAACCTTCTCCATCAACCTTACCTATACCATCAACCACTGCTTCCCACCAACCACCACCACCACTTATCCTACGACCCAAAACACAACCAAGAACCCACTCAAAAACCAAACCATCGTCTGATCCATCAAAACCCCTGACCTTGGAAGAATTCAAGGAGATAAAAAGAAGAAGCTCATAAATTGCACAACATTGAGCGACATCTCTTGTGAGGAAGAGTCCATCCATCTGACTTTTATTGATGGCTCCTCCAGTTCCCTCACAAGAGATGCATTCCTTGATCTTCCTAGAGGAACACTGGACCAAACTCTTCAACTTCTTGCAACAAATTCAGATACTCTCAGTGAAGTCAAGAAGAAGTTAAGAAGAATGCTGGTGACTCTACTGGACAGTAGGAAAGGGGACAAACTGCCAACAAAACCCCTCAATCCTAGAAAGCAAATTGTCCAGTGGAGGTTCGATAAAGATTCCCACAGCTTTGTTATGGAAAGGGTGAATGGTGAAGTTACCAGGGCTGACACTTCATCTTTGCTACATTCCAGCAGATTTGACATTGTTGAATTAGCAAAGAAGCCATTCTCCAATACCTCCAACTCTGAGATATCTGCTCACATCAGAAATCATTTAAGCAGCCTTCATCTAGCCGAGCTCACAAAGAAGGCCAAGATTGAAGAAGAGTTGAAAAGGAGAGCACAGGATATCTGCTTTCCCAGAGCAATCGACTGGATTTATTATCCATGAATGACCTGTACAAACTCCTCACCACCACATCAGGGAAAAACAAAAAGACAGATAGATATCTGCTTTCCCTGGTGCTGAAGGCCTTAAAGAGCAGGAGGAAGTGAAGTTTTGGTAGCATCAGCCTAGGGGGAGTTTGTTGGCTCATATGAGGCTGGTGCAACCAAAACAACACTTAGAACAATTTTGTGTACAAGTTGAAGAAGTCTTCCGAAGACAAAACTACTCTTCCACAGCTATGTCAAAGATCTTCCGAAACATTATGTCTGAAGAGCTTCTGGAGGAAAACTAAGTCTTCTGAGACTAAGCAGTTTTCCTTCCGAAGTATATGAAGAACTTCCGAAGGATAGAACAAAGTCTTCCGAAGACCAAGCAGTTCTCCTTTCAAAGTATTCACACTTAGAAGATCCAAGACAAAGTCTTCGGAAGAATAAACTCATAAAGACCTGTAGAAGATTCGGAAGAAGTTGCTTCTTCTGAAGTATAAATGGCCTCGGAAGAACTTATTCTTCCGAAGCCGTTTAGCTTCGGAAGAATCAACTATGAACCAGTGGACAAAAGTATGGTCTGTCTGATAGACTCTGATACACTGCATGGTGCTTTTCCTAACCCATGTATTTGACCATACTTTAATCCACTATTCACCTTTTCAACTTAGTACAGATACCATACTTAGTTGGTGACAAAAGGTAAGTCATGGACCTGTCATGAATACTTTATCTAGGATATTATTTTATCTTAGATATTTTACTTCTAGCAATGTAGTATTTGTCTAGTAGTAGATTCTAGCTGGTTTTCCAAGTATAACCGGCTGTAGATAGTAGTATATATAATTTCTCATTGTAACTTATGTAGCATGAGCTTAAGAGTCTTGTAATACAGAGTTGAGAAGTAATATATACAAGTATCTTGAAAACCATTCTCTTGTTCATTAACTTCGTATATTATTATCAACTTTAGTTTGAGATTTTGTGTTTCATCGATCAAGTGAGACTTAGTGAGTATTGTGTTTAGAGTCAAAACTGATCCTGCAGTTAGAATTCACACTACATACCCAGTTCACAACTAACTAACTAACTATTAACACCCAAGAATGCAACTTAACAAACCTACAATTTAAGCCCCTAAACTTATGCTAACCATCAATTAGCAAATACAACACTACTACTAATACTTCCAAAGGCAAACATAAGCTTCGGAAGAAAAGCAAACATAAGCTTCGGAAGAAACTGAGCTTCAGAAGAAACTAAGCTTTGGAAGAAAATAAGCTTCGGAACATTTCAAGCTTCGGAAGATTTCAAGCTTCGGAAGATTTCAAGCTTCGGAATGTTTCAAGCTTCGGAAGATTTCAAGCTTCGGAAGATTTCAAGCTTCGGAAGATTTAAAGCTTTGGAAGATTTCAAGCTTCGAAAGATTTCAAGCTTCGGAAGATTTCATGCATCCACTAAAACATAAGTACCAGTCACATAATTTCTATTCCCAAAATATCAGAATAAACCTAAGTGTTCACAACGCATGAAAATAGGTATACATCGGATGACTAAGGCTTATAGCGGATGACTTAAACATTTAGAGTGTCCACAGCGGACAGTCTAAAGTACGTAAGGGTCCATAGCAGACGACTAATGTCCACAGTGGATAGTATGTTCACCACTTACAAACCAACTTATGCAGTTTTTAGTCCCATACATCATCTTAAGCGTATCCTTAACATAGATCTACTAGATTTACACTTAAAGCGTAACAAACAGCCATACAACATCATGGAAATCTTTTAAAACATACATCATTCGAAAACAGTCATATTTTTCATGGAAAAACATAGTTTGATTTATGAAACATCAGTTTTATATACATATCAACCCCAAACAAGTAGAAAACATGTAAAAGAGGGGATCTAGAACTCACCTTAATAGCTTTTAAGCAAAAACACCACAAACCCGAGAGCAAACCTAGATTTCTAACACCTAAACACATGTAAAGGATCAACTAAACACATAGAAACACATAGGAAGCTATCTAGAAGCTTAACCCGACCAAAAAAACCGAGAAGAAACACGATTAAATCTTATCTTTTGGGAGAATTCATCTGCTTTCTCAGTCTAGAACCGGTGGGAGTCCTTTTTCTCTCTCTAAAGCCGTACGTTGAGTGCGTAGGAAAGAAAGCATGGGCGGCCATATCTTCTTTTAAACCCCATTATGGGCCGGTTTGGCCCTTGTACACTTTTAACCCTTGCCTTTTTGAAATAAAACCCGTTTTCTCCCTTACATTTCTTTTCTTTTCCTCTTTTTTTTTTTTAAATTTCCAGGTGTTACAAGTCCACCCCCCTTATATAGGTTTCGTCCCCGAAACCTGTCACTCCTTAAAGAGATCTGGGTAGTGCCATCTCATTTCTTCCTCTGACACCCAAGTGGCCTCCTATCTCTTGCGATGCTTCCATTGCACTTTTACTTGGCTAATCACTTTATTCCTTAACCGTTTCTTTTTTCGGTCCAAAATAGCCCCTGGTTGCTCCACGTAATTCAACCTTTCATCAACCTTAATGTCCATGAGAGGGATAACAACTTCACCTTCCGCCAAGCACTTTCATAACTGAGATACATGGAACGTAGGATGAATCCCATGGAACTCAATTGGCCTCCTTCTCTTATCAGCGTAGGACTTCTGCCAGTCCTTTGCTACCTTCATAAAAGCCTTGACCTTTTCCAGCTTCTCCGATATGGTTTCAATGATCTCGATACTCCCCAACTCCTTCTGCCCGATATCACCCCAACACACCGGGGTTCTGCATATTCTCCCATACAACATTTCGAATGGTGGCATGCCTATACTTGCATGATAACTATTGTTGTAGTAGAACTCTGCCAACAGTAGGTGTTCATCCCAACTTCCACCAAAATCAATAATGCATGCCCAGAGCATGTCCTCTAATGTTTGAATGGTCCATTCTGATTAACCGTATGTCTGAGGGTGGTAAGCTGTGCTAATATGTATCCTCGTACCCATCGCATCATGAAATTTCTTCCAGAACTTGGATGTGAACCGAGTGTCCCTATCAGAAACAATAGACACCGGCATACCATGACGAGTTACAATCTCCATGATGAACAGCTCCGCAAACCTTTCTGACAAGTAAGTCTCTCAGATTGGCAAGAAGTGAACACTCTTTGTCAAGCGGTCTACAACCACCCAAATGGTATCACTTCCTCTCACCGTACACGGCAACTTCGTAATGAAGTCCATAGTGATATGCTCCCATTTCTAATCGGGTATATCAAAGTGTTGGATCTTCCCGTATGGCTTCTGATGCTCCGCCTTCACTTGCAAATGAGTAAGCCACTTATTCACATACTCCACTACATCGCATTTCATTCCCGGCCACGAGTAATCTCTCTTAATATCCTGATACATCTTTGTAGCACCGGGATGAATTGAGTATCGAGTCTTGTGAGCCTCATCCATGATCTTCCCTCGTTGATCCCCATAACGAGGAATCCACATCCGCCCTAATAGGTTCTAACACCAAGGGTGTTCTCTCCTAAATCCGTGATCTGCCCCTTCATCCGTTCAGAGTTGATCCTATCATCTTTCGGTGCTTCATCTTGGAATTCTCTGATTTGACCCATGACATCCGGTGTCACAACCAGTTGGTAAGCCATCACCTGAATCAGTCCAGGTCTTTCCTTTCAACTAAGGGCATCAGCCACCACGTTCACCTTGCTTGGATGATAGTGGATTTTGCAATCATAATCCTTGATCAACTCTAACCACCTTCTTTGCCTCATGTTAAGATCCTTTTGTTCGAAGAAATACTTCAGGCTCTTGTGATATGTGAAGATGGTACACTTTGCCCCATACAAGTAGTGCCTCCAAATCTTCAATGCAAAGACCACAACCGCCAACTCTAAATCATGAGTAGGGTAGTTAACCTCATGGATCTTTAAATGCCGAGATGCATAGGCTATAACCTTTCCTCGTTGCATCAACATGCAACCTATGCCCAACCGTGATGCATCTGAATACACCACCAAGTCATCATTCCCTTCAAGCAATGTCATGACTGGGGCTTGAGTTAACCTCGTCTTAAACTCTTGAAACACATTCTCCTGATTGGAACCCCATTCAAACTTCATATCCTTGCGAGTCAGCTTAGTCAACGGGGTCGCCACCTTAGAGAAGTCTTGAATAAATCTTCTGTAGTAACATGCCAAGCCCAGGAAACTACGGATATCGGATGGCATCCTTGGGGATTCCTATTGCATTACAGCTTCGACCTTCGCAAGGTCCATCATTATTTCTTTGGGGTTAACCACGTGGCCAAGAAATTGCACTTCTTGTAGCCAAAACACACACTTAGAGAACTTCACGTACAACTTCTCATTTCTAAGTGTCTCTAGCACCTCCTTGAGATGGCAGGCATGCTCCTCTTTGCTCTTAGAGTAGATTAGAATATCATCAATGAATAAAATCACCAATTTGTCTAGCATCGGTCGGCATACCCGATTCATAAGGTGCATAAAGGCAGCCGGCACGTTGGCTAAACCAAAGGACATCACGAGAAACTCGTAGTGTCCATAATGCATACGAAAGGCTGTTTTAGGGATATTCTACTCCTTCACCTTCAGTTGATGATACCCTGATCGAAGGTCTATCCTGGAGAACCAACTAGTACCCTAGATTTGATCAAACAAGTCGTCAATCCTTGGTAACGGATACCGGTTCTTCAAAGTCAACTTGTTCAGCTCACGGTAGTCGATGCACATCCTCATACTACTGTTCTTCTTCTTCACAAATAGAACAGGAGAACCCCATGGAGAGATACTCAGCCGAATAAAGCCCTTATCCAAAAGATCTTGCAGTTGCGTCATCAGTTCCTTGAGTTCGGATGGAGCCAACCGGATGGTGCCTTGGTGACGGGTTGCGCTCCTAGTATCAAGTCAATCTGAAACCAATCTGAAACTCAATTTCTCTATCGTGTGGGACCCCTAGCAGGTCTTCAGGAAACACATTGGTGAAATCACATACTACTGGCACGTCTGACAGTTGAGGCACGATAGCATCCATGTCCTTTGTATAAGCCAGGTAAGCACCACACCCTCGCCTCATAAACTTCTCTGCTGTGATCATCGATATCACTCGCGGAGTGGTGCATTCCTTGTCTCCGTGAACCGTAACCAAACTGCCGTCGGGCGCAATTAGATGAGTCATCTTCTTTAGACACACGATATTCGCTTCGTAGGTCGCCAACAAATCCATTCCCAACACCACATTAAAACCTCCTAGGGCCATCACATACAACCTAGCAGGAAACTTATGACCGTACATTATATGAGGCAATTGTCTATCATATCAATCACCTTGGTAGATTTTCCTATCGTTGTCTCTACATGGAAAGACACATCTATCTTCTTACTCTTAGCATGCATTACACAACAAAAGTAGCAGATACAAAGCTCCTACTAGCACCCGAATCGAAGAGCACAGAAGCATACAATTGGTTTACCAAAAACGTACCTGAAACTACTTTAGGGCCCACTCTGGCTTATTCCCAGGTCATGTTAAATACCCTTGACTTTGCTTTAGTGCTCTCACTCTTCCCTTTCTCCCCCATAGTCTGGGTCCCTGAGCTTCCTGCCCTACCCTTCTTGCAATTCCTGCCCAAGTGCCCTACCTCTTCGCATTGGTAGCACCTCAGTACCCTGCATTCCTTAGCATAGTGGCCCTCGCCTCCACACTTGAAACACCTATTTGTCCCCACTCTACATTCACCCATGTGACTCTTCCCACACTTCCTACATTCCTTCTTACTCGGTTCTAGGCGATGATCTTCAACCCCTCATCTTTTTCTCCCCAATCCCATAGTTATCATTCCTGAATCTTTTCCTATTACCATTTTTGTTCCAACTCTTCACGACCTTCCTCTGGACTGGCACCGGGCCACTCTCATCATACAATCTCCCCGCTAAATCTACCACTGACCTAAACGTGCTCGGTCTAGCGGTTATCATGTTCCTCCTAATGTCCACTGGCAAACCTTGCATGTATCTTTTAATATTCTTGGACATCGGAGTTACCAGGTCTGGCACAAGTCTTGCAAGTTCATTGAACTTGGAGGTGTACTCTTGATGAGTCATGTTCGCGGCTTCCAAATGCAGGAACTCTTTCTTAATTTTGTCTAACTCTCGATGTGGACAATACTCCTCCAGCACCAGCTCCTTCAAATCCGACCACCTCATATTTGCTATAGATTGTTTCCCCTCGGCTTGGACAATGTTGTCCCACTAGCATAGTGCCGAGTCAACGAAATAATAGGAGGCAAACTTCACCTTCTGATCGTCCTGACATTCACTGATGTCTAGGAATGCTTCCATCTCTCGAACCCAACGGTGAGCAGCAGTAGCACTGCCATTATCATCGAAGGTCGGGGTTTGCATCTCTGAAATGCCCCATAGCTATACCCCTTAGCAGTCTCCCTCTCCTCCTCACGATCATCGTCATGAATTACTACCTTTAGGCTAGATGGCTCTTCTTCAGCTTCCTCAGTCCTTTCAGTGAACTTTCTTGATTTCCTCTCTTTCTTCTTCCCCATATCCTCAGCTCTTTCCCCATTCTTTACAGCCCTTAACACTTCAGTCACCACCGAAGGCAACACATTCTGCATGATGTTGTAGACCTCATCAGCAATAGCTTCTTTCACCGTAGATTTGAGGGTAGCTGATCCTTCACCCTCTTGGTGGTTATGGAGATCTGGGTCCTCATGAACCATCTCGGGAGCCTTAGCTTTGCTCCTAGTGACACGTGGCCCAGTAGTACTCCCGCCACGAGCACCACCTCGGGTTGCCTTCCCAGGTTTTCTACCCGCCATAAAATCTACTTCCTATAAGATTCGAACACCAACAAAGTCATTCAAGGTAATAGCTCAGATTATGTCAAGTATAGTAAGTCCCTAATTACAGTGGCCAGTTATGATTAGCCACTTACTTTACTCTTCATTCCCCAAGCATTTCCTATCCTAACTACATCAGCATCCCAAATCCACTAAGCACATAAATCAAACAGCATACGCACATATACCAGTTAACTTTAAGAAAATTACTTGATGGCACGTAGCTACTTGGGCTGACATCCCTCCATTTGGTCTCATTTTCAGTTTAAGTTTAGGTTTTGAAAATAATTTACCCAATTCTCTTAAACTTTGGCTCTGATACCAACTTGTAAGGCCCCGTTCCGGGGACACCCCACAGCTGGTCATTCATAACACTTTACATATTAAAATACATTGAAGTAATAAATCATGGCAATGGAAAAGTTAAGCAAAAACCATTTCATGCATTAATAAAAACTTTTGCCAAGAAATACATCGTTGTTACAAGTGTCAAAAGAACATTTAGTTGTATTACAAGACAAAAATATAGTTTCTGCATATCATGGATGCCAGTCTTTATTTGCCAAGTAGCTTCAACCTCATGCCATCCCCAGCAAACATAGATCTACCAGATTTACACTTAAGCGTATCTAGTCCCATACATCATCTTAAGCGTATCCTTAACATAGATCTACCATATTTACACTTAAAACATAACAAACAACCATACAACATCATGGAAATATTTTAAAACATACATCTTTCGAAAACAATCATATTTTTCATGGAAAAACATAGTTTGATTTATGAAACATCAGTTTAATATACATATCAGCCCAAACAAGTAGAAAACATGTAAAAGAGGGGATCTAGAACTCACCTTAACAGCTTTCAAGCAAAAACACCACAAACCAGAGAGCAAAGCTGGAGTCCTAACACCTAAAGACACGTAAAGGAGCAACTAAGCACATAGGAAGCTATCTAGAAGCTTAACCCGACCAAAAATCTGAGAAGAAACACGATTAAATCTTATCTTTTGGGAGAATTCTTTTGCTTTCTCACTCTAGAACCGGAGGAAGTCCTTTTTCTCTCTCTAAAGCCGTACGTTGAGTGCGTGGGAGAGAAAGCATGGGCAGCCATATCTTCTTTTAAACCCCATTATGGGCCGGTTTGGCCTTTGTACACTTTTAACCCTTGCCTTTTTGAAATAAATCCCGTTTGCTCCCTTACTTTTCTTTTCTTTCCTTTTCTTTTCCTCTTTTTTCTTTTGAAATTTCTGGGTGTTACAGTTGTACATTTGGTAGCACATACATACATATGCATAACCCCTATATATGTGTAACTCTTAGTTATATACTTTGTAACACGTACTTACATATATGTAACTCTTGGTTTTTATGGTTTTCATATATAACATGGTTTTCAAGGGATCCTTCCCCTATATATATAGAAAGGGAGAGAGAGAGAGAGGAGTAATCTTAAAAAAACCACAATGTTATGAGAAAACTAGAGAAAACCAATGAAATCGGTCACATAATTTAATAATTTTTTGTCACTACCCTCTATGTATATATGTGAGTATATATAAATAAAGGTAAGGATCAAATAAAAACCGTAGCATTGTTTTACATATACGTCGCACATAGGTTACATATACGTAACCATTTTTCATTCGACATAGTGTTACGCATACGTAAGACTCTTCATTCTTGTATGTATGCTCAACATATATGTACCAAATACTTAAACAATATTTTGACAATTAAAATAACAAAAAAATTCTAAATTATGTTATTGGTTTCCGTGGTTTTCTTTAGTTTTCACATAAGTATTGGTTTTCTCTAGAACCCTTCCCTATATGTGTATATATATATATATATATATATATATATATATACACACACATATAGGGAAGGGTTCTAGAGAAAACCATATTGTTATGTGAAAACAAGAGAAAACCAATGAAACCTAACACATAATTTATAAATCTTTTATCACCACACTCTATGTATGTGTGTGAGTATATAGAGATAGTGGTATGGGTCAAATGAAAACCATAACATAGTTTTACATATATGTCACACATAGGTTACGTATACGTAACCATTTTTCATTCAAAATAGTGTTACGTATATGTAAGACTCTTCATTCTCGTATTTCAGTTAAACATATATGTAACAAATACTTAAGTAACCTTTTAACACTTAAAAAGAACAAAAAAGTTATGAATTATGTTATTGATTTCCATTATTTTCTTTGGTTTTTGTATAACTATTGGTTTTCTCAGGAACCTTCCCTTATATATATATATATATATATATACATATGTATATATATATATATATATATATATATACATGTATATATATATATACATATGTATATATATACATATATATACATGTATATATATATATACATATGTATATATATACATATATATACATGTATATATATATAAAATATATATATATATATATATATATATATATATATATATATATATATATATTTATATATATATGAAAAGATTTAAATGATAACCCTCTTTTGTTACGAGAACTAGCGAAAACCCGTCAAAATCAATGAATATCATTTTTTTTTGTTTAGATATAATTATTACACAAATAGAAGATTATGATCTTTTATATGTGTGTGTAAATTCACAAGTGTAAAATAGTTTGCATTGATGTAAGTTTTGCAAA